>OY754897.1:7158916-7177326 GCA_963576445.1 Lithosia quadra
ATCAGATTGAAATTTGGTAACGAGATAGATTAAAGTGTGGAATAACATATAGGCTACTTTTTATACAAGTTAATACTCGCGGCTCCGCTCGCGAAGTCGATCGGTCGGGATGTCCAGATATTATGTTTGTTGCTACTTCACGTAAAAACGGCTGAATGGATCTGGCTGAAATTTGGTACCGAGATAGAGTGTAGTGTGAAATAACATATAGGCTACTTTTTATACAAGCTAATACCCGCGGCTTCGCCCATGGAGTCGATAAGTCAGGATATCTGGATGTATATTTGTTACTCTTTCACGTAAAAACGGCTGAATAGATCTGGTTAAAATTTGGTACAGAGATAGATTATAGTCTGAAATAACATAATAGACTACTTTTTATACAAGTTAATACTCGCGGCTCCGCTCGCGAAGTCGACGGTCGGGATGTCCAGATATTATGTTTGTTGCTATTTCACATAAAAACAGCTGAATGGATCTGGCTGAAATTTGGTACAGTGATAGATTATAGTCTGGAGTAATATATAGGCTACTTTTTATACAAGCAATACCCGCGGCTCTGCCCATAAAAATCGATTGGTTGGTAATCGTTTTTTGGTTGGAGAGTGGAGTGAATAGCGGAGTGGAAAGTCGTTTTATTAAAATAGACTTGGTGGCGATACCGAATTCCACGCGGGCGAAGCCGCGGGTGGAAGCTAGTAACTCTATAGTTCGACTACGATTATTAATGTGGAAATTGAAAAATTTTATGGCATTTATTATGCATTATTGGGTTGTTGAATCAGGAAATCAGTGAATTAAATTCCCATTGTCTATGGATTCAGTACGTAATGTGGCAACATTAGTACTACATGTCAACTATCAATAAACAATATGGCGGTTGTTTATTATTGTTTTGGTTTTTAACATATTTAAAGTTAATTATAAGTATAAACTCAAAAAATGGTGCAAAATTGTATAGTGCGTGGTTGCGGTAGTACGTGGCGTCAAGGATGTGATATAAAATTTCACGCGTAAGTGTTTAAACTTGTTTAAATGGTGATTTCTTGCTTAGAAGGTTATCATACTTAGAAAGAGAAGTCGGCCCACAGAGAGCAAAATAGTAAATACAGACTGAGCATCAAGTAGGTATTGGAAGTGAGGCCTCCATGTTTATCTATAGCTTCATGGTATGAACAGCCATCGCCGAATAATTAATTCAATTTCAATTTCTTTATTTTTCAAAATAGTGTAACGTAATTACATCTTTTTGACGTCAAAAACTACTTAATACTAAGTTTACCACCGCTTCCTAGGCGCTAGTGGAGAAGAAACGGCGCAACAAACTCCAGTGCTGCATTTTAAGACGTCAGGTTATACATAGATATCTTAAGACTAAATATGGACGAATGTACATTTTGTCTCGTGTCAATATAAATAAAGGTATATAAAAAAAAAAATATATAATAAATTTTAACCGAAGTTAAACAATAAAATAATTGAAAATGTCAAAAATATACTAATGTCAAAAAAATAGCAAAAAAGGTCGCGTGCCTACCACAATATCAATATATTTGTAGTAGGCAAATGCCACAACTACAGCATTATGTAGTTGTAGCACTTTAGCATTCTAGGAGGGGCCTGCACCATGCTCAAGCCAGACATTTTTGTCTTCAAGGTAATCAGTAGTCCTATAGTATGCTTTTTTGCATAAGGTGGCCTTAACAAACGTTTTAAATTTATTGTCAGGCATACCAAGGACCGATTCAGGCAATTTATTGTAAAAACGTATACCTTCCCCCCTAAAAGAACCACTAACTTTGCTAAGCCGATAACAAGGAAGGATTAGTTTATTTTTATTGCGCAGATTTCTGACTGTAATGTCACTTACTTTTTTGTAATTGGATATATTTTTCCTGACATACAGTATGTTCTCGAATATATATTGGGAAGCTACAGTTAAAATATTTACCGTTTTAAATCGTTCCCTAAGAGGTTCTTTCTTGTCTAGAAAATAAATGGCACGAACTGCCCTCTTTTGTAATATAAATATGGTTTCTAAATCTGCTGCATTCCCCCAAAGTAGTATTCCATAAGACATCAGACTATGAAAGTAACTAAAATATACCAGCCTAGCAGTAGGTTCATCTGTCAACCGCCTAATCCGTCTGCATTGTACGCATATAATGCATTGTACACGAATAAAGAATGTTTATTACAAAACATAAAATTTTGTTGGAAGATCAAAATAATAGTCATTATTTATTATTATCATGATAATAAAAATAAAAACATTTTTAACAGATTTTATTGCGAATTATTTTAGTCTGTTACACATCTGGCACTCAAAAGAAGTATATAAAAAAATATAAAACATCGAGCAGAAATAAAATATCGAAGTTTGAAATCGATTGCAACTTCTTCAGAGATAATGTCGATTATTGTTTGAAATCGGTCAGGTTACGCATTTGGACATAACTATTTGACAGAAAATTGAAATGTCAAACGCAAAGATAAGGAGTGGATTGACTATAATTAGCTAAATGTCCAATGTGTACTGGCTGAACATATTATTCTAAAATAAAAAGTGTCAGTCTATGAAAAGCCACTGCGTGTGTTTCAATTGAATTTTCATTTGATTTTAGACTTTAAATTTATAACGGTAAAGGCTACAATTGAATAGCATGTCTTTTTCCCATTGGGGTAGGCAGAGACAACATCTTTCCACTTTCTACGATCTTGGCATACACCTTTCGCTTCTTCAACTTTCATAATTGTTTTCTTACACGCACGCCAGTTGCGGGTACTCTTGACCTGGCCTTTCTCCAAAACGTCCTGGATCTATATATGTGTTAGTGGTATGACAGTGGTTTGCCTTTAGCAGAATCAAGGTCCTGGTTGACTAGTTAGTGCAATTGCTACAACTTTTTCATGAAGTTTTCTGACCACTGTACTTGACTGTGAGTCGACAAGGCTTAAGTTGTATATAGTAGTTGTTTGGAGAGGAATCTTATTCATGACTGTGTTTTAGGTTATAAGCGTTTAGGTTATAGTTCTCACGTACCGTAAAACTACCAGTTGTTTGTAACTTATTACTAGAGACCCTAGTTTGGTAGTGACGGAAGAGCTAAGTACGTCAGACAATCTGTGTAACCGACAGTAAGCATAACATATAACATAAACTCACGCCTATATCCCCGAAGGGGTTGGCAGAGGTGCTAGCACCCACATTTCGACAGTTTATGTTTAGGTCCCAATGTAATAGGTGGCGAGCCTATTGCCATTAACCGGGCACTTATAAACCTGCGATAAATACACACATAACTACGAAAAGCATCGAAAAGTCGTTAGTGTGTGCCATAGTGAACCTGGGATCGAACCCGCGACCTTGTCTCAGCAGTCCATTACCCAGACCACCAGGCTACCGCGGCTTTACCGACAGTAAGAGGGGTGCAAATAAACCGGGATGCGAGGGAAATGGCCTATATTGTTGCACGAAGTGTTGTACGCGTCCATAGGCCACGATGACCGCTTCCCATCTGGTAGGCCGCGTTTTTCTGCCGCCTCAGTTCCATAAAAAAAATGGGCCTCCTTACACCTCAACGTTAGAAGATCCTAGAAGGCGTGCGGTTTTAGTCGGTAAGAGTCCGCCACTACCTACCACGCTGACCGCGAGATGGGGGAAGGGGGGTTTCCATGAGGGTTTTCGCACGAAAATAAATAGGTGCAAATAAAAGTACTGGGCTTGCTTCGTCAGTGGTATATATCGAAGCCTCACGCGCAGTCTATGGCGGATCTATTTAAGCTGGTTCGTCCCCACCGCGCAATATACCTTTCCCCTCTGACGCCCAGCCAAGCACCGCATACGGCGAGCCGTCTATTAACCAAATTACATACAAATAATTTAGGTAGGTACATACCAGTGCGGCCATAGTATTTAGGGTCATTTGCGTCGGTAACACATAGAATAATTACGGGCTCAAAAAGCGCGTGTTATTGGTTCATTGTTCCTTTTATTCACTATTTCACGTTTGTTCAAGATTTTTGTCGGTAACTGCAACTGGTAGTTTTACTGAGTCATAAACCTGCCATACTAGATCATAAATTCATAAATAAATAACTATAAAAGTAAAAAAAAAAAAGTTTGTTACGAATCCAAATGTTATGATATTATCATAATTTGTAATATATTAGGATAGATAAACTGTATTATGGCTGGTACCATAAATATATAACTAATGTTATTATTGACACACATATTATTAATTCAATCTTATAATATCAAACGAGCAACACGATAGCTCTATCGAATAAACGTGCAATCGAAAAATTACTTTACAAGAGAAAACAAAAACATTTAATCCTCAAACATATATTCACTCATATAACAAATAACCAACAATTATAACGTTTTTCTGTTTGTATAAGTTTATTCTTAAATACAGTTACAAGGCGATATTTGCATTATCAGTCGACTTTATTGACCAGTACCTACTTATCTACTAGTTACTAAGGCTTCCCGCACACGAGCCACCGGCCACAACCACAAAACGCCGCCACTGGCATATTTCCTGTAATTTTCATACATATTATATGGACTCGCCGCACACGGTTATCGCCGGTGGCGGCCACACGCCACAAATCGCCGCAGCTAGCTTCTTGTGGCTCGCACCGGCCACTAAACATTGACACAAAACGCCGCCACACGCCACTCGCGCGATTCCGCGCCCCTCTCTCCCTTACCTCAGTTAACCTGTTATAGTACAATTTTTAATTCTAGTCAGTAAAATGACATTTTAAGTATTGAAGGTTTTTTGTATCAAATAAATAGTGACGTGGTTGAATCCAGTTTTACAATTATAAGTTAGTCGAGATTATATTCTTTTATTAAATATCAAACTGCGTTTATTTAAATAAAAATAGGTATGTAATTTACGGTAATTGAACAGAAAACTTACACGGTAAGTAATTAAATCTATCTATATATATAAAAGAAAGTCGGGTTTGGTCTATGGACAACAGTTCTTTTATCGAAGACATGTTCCGTGATGATGACGAGTGATACCAAATTATAATAAACACATAATAAATAAATACAAATACCTACGTGTTTTATTTGTTAACTAGCCATTCTCTAGTAGAATAAACAATGCAATTGTGCCCCATGGGTGAACTATCAGAAATCCTATATTAAAATCGGATCAGCGGGCGGTCTAGGTGTGTAAGTGTAACAGACAGACAGACAGACAGGCCTAGATTTTAATGCGCAGCTATAATAATCATAAGTACCTACCTAGTGATTATAAATAAAGTATAGATTATTTTATCATAGTGTTCTGTGGAGTTTTATGCTAGTGATTATTTCCACTTACCTTAATGTGATAGCTAGTCTTTCCGCTGGTGCGATGCTTTTCCGCATGTTGGTGTCGTGGTGCTTTAATCCAGCATATAGTAGAGCATGTAGTTCCCAAAACGTACCTATACTTAAACGAAAATGTTTGAAAAACTTTTTTGGATGGTTTAGAAGATTATCGAAATGTTCGTTGCATTTGTGTACATTCGTTAATATTGGATGTATCCAATAACTACGGTTTCGTCTTCTACGACGACGTCTTTTTATCAAAAGTAGCGCAATTAAACCTTCTTCATCGGAGTCCATTATGATACTGCATGCCAGGGTTAAAAAAGTAGCAACCACCGACCGCATTGTGTCGACCATCGGCCACAAGTGGCTGTCGCGCGCTTCATCTACTTTTGTGGCCGCTTCTTGCCACTTGTGGCGGCGTTTGTGGCTGTGGCGTGTGGCCCGTGTGCGGCGACACTAAGGTATTCTGCCGGTCCCACGGCTAACGCTCTGGTGAGGCTGTTGCCCAACATGAGGGGGCCGGATGACTCCTGCAGGAGGCTCTACGCGGGGATCGTGCGGTCCATGGCCCTGTACGGGTGCCCGATCTGGGCGGAGGCTCTGAATAGCCGTAACTGGCGCACGCTGCGAGCGCCGCAGCGCGTTATGGCTATCAGGGTCATCAGGGGGTACCGCACGATCTCCTTCGAGGCGGCGAGTCTCCTTGCCGGGACTCCACCGTGGGACCTGGAGGCGAGAGCCCTTTCGCGCCTATACTGGTGGTGAAAGGAGGCGCAGGAGCGGGGACTGGACCCGGAGCCTCGAGTAATCGAGGCTGTCCACGCCCAGCTCCGCCGGGATACCGTGGTGGAGTGGAAGGACCGACTTGGGCAACCAAGCGCGGGGCACGCCGTTATAGCGGCGGTAAGACCCGTCATGGAGGACTGGCTGGAGAGGCCTTACGGGGGCCTCTCGTACCGGCTGACGCAGGTGATCTCTGGTAAGGGGTGCTTCGGGGATCACTTGTGTCTGATTCGGAAGGAGCCAACGCCCGAGTGCCATCACTGCGATGCGGGCGAGGACTCAGGGCTGCACACGCTGGCCGAGTGTCCGGCGTGGGAGGTGCCGAGACAGGCCCTCCTGGCAGCCCTCGGGGTGGGAGTCCTCACACTGCCGGTGCTGATCGCAGCGATGGTGCAGAGTGCGGATGCGTGGTCGGCCGCCGCCTCCTTCTGCGAGCAAGTGATGCTCGAGAAGGAGGCGGCGGAAAGGGTTCGGGAGAGGCTGCACAGAGCTCTCCCGAACGGCGGCCGGCGCGGACGCCCAAGGCGTCGGAGGTCTAACGACCTCCGTCCTCCATGAGCGCTGGCCTGGGGGTGACAGGTGGAGCCGCCTGTCACCCTAGCAGAAGCAGGCCGAGGCGGCGGCGCGCGCAAGCGCGCCCCCCCCCCCCCTCCCTTATTCCGGGGGCATGACGGGAACCACGCGGTTCCCAAACCCGAGGGGGCCATCTCGAATACGGAGATGGCCCGGGTCAAGCTGGGGTGCGAGGGAAATGCTCTTCGGGCCACCTTACACCCTGGCGTCAGAAGACCCTAGACGGCGTGCGGCTTTAGTCGGTAAGAGTCCGACATAACCTGCCCCGCTGGCCGCGGGGTGGGTATCCATAAGGATTTCCGCACGAAAAAAAAAAGAAAAAAAAAAGGTATTCTGCCGGTCCTAAGTCCATATAAGTAGGTAGTGTGCGCGTCAGCTGATCAATGTTATCGCCTGTGAATTACGTGAACGAAGTCCTAATATTCAATGCACTGGTGAATTTGTGATGGCTATAAGTAGCTCAAGCCCCACTGTAAAGGATTCTATTACATATAGTTTCATGTTTTATCCTGCGTATTGTGCAAGTAGGCGTTGACATGACTCAACTTCAATTTCTCAATTCAGATACTGGTCAATAATGAATCAAATCTGCCTATTTTAAAATAGCATATATGTCGATACCGGAAATTTCAATTGTCGTAAAGGACAAAACACGACTTTTCAGGAGAGCCAAAAAACGAAAAAAAAATTTTTATTTTCCTTATAACTTTTTTAAAGAAAGTGCTATATTCATGATGTCAAAGGAGACCCTAACTATTTTTTTGTGTTCTATCCGTTGCAATTAAGAAAATAAACCAAACTTAATAATTAACGAAAATGAGTGTCCGTTACGACCCATAAAATTTGAACTGAAGTACTTTACAGCCACAAAAAATTGGTTGTGATAAAATTAGATATGTAGTAAAGAACTAATCTTGATCATCAATGGGTCGTACGAGTCAATTAAATCGGAGACTAAGGGGGTACAAGGAACAAAAGAAGCTAAAGATCTAGTTAAGAAATAAAAAACTAAGTGAAATAAAAGGGATTTTTAATACTTTGTATTTTTTAATCAAAAAATTCAGTCAAAAACGTTACAAAAATTTGACATTTTTGTAACTTGACGGTCTTATCAAATGCTTTTTCACGCCCCGCTTGTAAGGCCCGGGACTATAGGAGTAACGAAATACGTGGGCTGTTAAAGAATTCCAGATGTTTATGGTGCGGCAAAAAAAAGAGGCACCGAAGCGCTTAGTTCTTGATGGAATTGTTTGCACGGTATGAGGGTATCTCAGCCTTGCACGTGTTGTTCTTTATATAGGAAAGGAGAGGGTGAAACTAGTTGGGGGAGCTCATCGGAACACTCATCATCACCATGGTAGAGGTTGTAAAAAACTGCCAAAGAGGCCATGTCTCGCCGTAATTGTAACGGTTTGAGAGCGTTGGTAACTTCAGGACTCCCAATAATACGGCCTGCACGTCGCTGCAACCTGTCGAGAGCATCTAGGAGGTACTGTGCAGAGCCATCCCAGAGATGAGAACAATATTCCACACCGGAACGGATGTGTCTTGTATATACACCGCAGCTCCGGCGTGAAAAACCACCTCACCTTGTTCAGGACGCCGAGTTTCCGAGAGGCCGTTTTGATGATGCTCTCGATGTAGTTTTTATTATTCAGTTTGCAGCGAACATCCATGCCGAGTATCTCTTGGTTATCCTGAAGTGGTGGTGGAGTGTCCCGAAGAGTAGGGAGGGGAAGGAAAGGAGATAGTTTTGCTGTAAACGCATAAGCTTGCGTCTTCTTGGCATTGAACTCGACCAGGTTCTCAGAGCCCCATTGCGAAATGTGATTCAGGACTCGATCAAGCTCAGTGACAAGAAGCTGTCTTTTTTCCCCTACGTCAGCCTGCTTGTCCGCAGGGTGATCGTGATATCGTCCGTATATGGTGCTATCATCTGCATAGTAATGAATGCTGCCTAACTGACAGCATGTCATTGATATGCAGAAGAAAAAGAGTAGGCGACCAAACGGACCCCTGCGGTACACCAATATTGATCTGCAAGAACGCCGATCTCCGCCTATCGCAGAGCACTCAAATGCGGCGCTCTTGCAGGAAGTTCTCAATCCAACTGCATAATACTGCCGTCATGCGGAAAAAGGGCGCTTCTACATAAAGTTGAAAACGGAGAAAAAAAATATTTTGTGATT
Organism: Lithosia quadra; assembly: GCA_963576445.1. NCBI lineage: Eukaryota > Metazoa > Arthropoda > Insecta > Lepidoptera > Erebidae > Lithosia > Lithosia quadra. The sequence goes on from OY754897.1 coordinate 7,167,806, forward strand.
TTGAAACGAAAAACGTTGCTGCTTCGTAGAAAATAGGTATTTTAATAAGTTTGCTATTTGAAAACTTGTATACTAAGGTAGGCTATCAGGACATATTAAATAAATTAAATTTTATGAATATCATATATTAAAAAAACGCGATTTTCCTTTTCTTTTTGGTAAAAAAAATCCTGAAAAATCCGCAATACTTCATTGAAAAGACGTTTCTGGCTAGATACGACTTTTCAACGTAGTAATTTTGTGAACGCTTTTTCATTAAATTAAAACGTGATTCTGGTTAAATAAAAAAGGGCGCATTTAGCCATTTACTACTTTTTTACTAAGTATTGCGACACCAATTTTAAGATAATGTTTCTATAAACGCCCTCTTTTTTGTTATTAATGAGCAATCTTTAAAGTTTAGGCTATTTTCTATGATGGTTTGATAATAATACGAAGATAATTTTTACATACATACATATCACGCCTTTATTCCATTGAGGTAGGCAGAAAGAACATCTTTCCACTTGCTACGATCTTGGCATACTCTTTTCGCTTCTTCAACTTTCATAATTGTTTTCATACATGCACGCCGGTTCCATGTAGGTACTCTTGACCTGGCCTTTCTCCAAAACGTCCTGGATCTGATTAGAATACGTACGCCTAGGTCGGCCTTTACCGGGTTGCCCATTCACCCTCGCCTCATATATCTGTTTCGTCAATCTTCCTTCATCCATCCTCTCTACATGTCCGAACCATCTAAGCATTCCTTTCTCCATCTTGATCACTGCATCTTCAATCATACCGTTCCTCAAATGCAATGTTCCCTTATCACACTGTTCCTCACTCGGTTCATCAGCTTTACGCCAGCTTTACTTCTTAGACTTCTCATTTATACATTTCTACAGCATTCAGTCTACTTTCATGTTTCTCTGCTATACTCAACATTCACTACCATACACAAGTATGGTAACGAGAACTCCTCTATGTACAACCAGACGTGCCTCTTTAGACGCGTTCTGACTGCTCATAAAATTATACAGCGCTCCAGTCACTTGTTTACCTGCCAAAACTCTTTGCTCAATATCGCAGTCATATTTTCCATCTTTCGTAATTTTTGAACCCAAGTATACAAACTCTTTCACTTGTTCTACTTTTTCTCCCTCAATCAAATAAAAAAAATGTGCAAGGGGTCATGCTTTCTTCTCTTTCGAAAATAATTTCTTTCGTTTTACTTACCTTCACTTTCATTCCATTGCTTTTAAGGGCACCATGCATAAAAAAAACTTTCGATACAGTTCTGTTCCCCACGATGTTGAGTAAGCTATTGCCTCGATAATTCTTGCATTCTTGCTGTGATCCTTTTCCTTTGTAAAGCGGTACGATAACGGCTTTGCACCAGTCTCGGTTGAAAAGGAGGTACAGCTGACTAGCTACCGGGCCTTGTCTAACTCAACACCTCTACTGTAATCCTGTCACATCCCGCTGCCTTGCCCAATTTTATACTGTTCAATGCTTTCCCAATCTCTTTCATACTGAGGACCCTCTCACTCTCATCCCCAACTTCATTGACGTAGAAGGAAGGGACTTGCGCTTGAACATCCTCTTTCTCGAAGAGACTTTCAAAATATTCCTTCCATCTCTTTAGCAAGTCTTCCTCTCCTCTCACAAAACTTCCATCCTGGTTTCTGACTTTGTCCAGATGTGAGGTCGTATTATTACCTCTGAAGGCAGCTCTTATAGCCTTCCAGAAGAACTTAATGTTCTGCTGGAAGTTGTTAGATAACCTTTTACTAAATTCATCTCTATCATTCCGTTTCTTTCTTTCACAACCTCTTTCACCACACGTTTAAATCTCTTATACCTACTCATCCTTCACCAATTTTACTTCCTCATCCGTTACTTCTCCCATTCTATGATTGGCTCGCTTCGCCAACCAGTTCACACAAGCTTTGTTTTTCTCACCCACTGCCTTTTGAACTTCTGCACACATAGTTTTCATCTTACACCCCTTTCTTACTTTAATTACACCACATGCTTCAATAGCAACTTCCACCAGCCCATCCTTAAATACCTTCCAGCATTCTTCAATCTCACTTACCTACTCCATTTAAGCTCTCAAATTTCGTCCTTAGCTTAATTACAAACTCCTCTTTTACCTACCTTCCTCTTGCAAATTTTCAACTTTTATACGATCTAGTACACAACTGGGCTTATACACACGATGCCGCCACCCCCTTCAACAAGCTCCTTATTCGGTTGACCACCAGGAAGTGGTCGGTGTTGATTCCGCCAACACTGCATGGCCGAGTGTCTAGCACTTCCTTTCTCAATTTTGTGTCCACAATTACAAAATCAATCATACTTCTCTGATTTCCTTCTTCTCTAGTGTACAAATGAATCATTTTGTGGTCAAACATGTGTTTGTTACCACAAGATTCATTTCCAAGCATAATATCTCAAGCATACTTTCTCAGTTTTCATTCACTCTTTCATTGCCAAACTTTCCCACCAAGATAATTTTTATGCAATTAAATTGTATTCACTCTAAAAAATGCGTTTTTTCTTGTTAGTATCATGCAGATACGTTATTTCAACCTATGAAATCTATTAACACTCATCCCCCACACCTAGAAATACTAAGTAGAAGAGGCGCTTCTGCCATTTACGCCTTACCGACTCTCGTAATACTTAGATAAAAAGAAACATCTACTCAGGTGCGTCTTTTCTGCTTATTATCGTGTAGTTATACCATTTCAACCTAGGAACATTAATATATTTTATAAACGAATAAGACGCTTCTACTTAGTTACGCCTTTTCATCTAAGTCTATTACAGAAACTTCTTTCCAATTTAGTACTCCACAAGAAATTTTGTAGATAAGTTCTTTTTCGTTATTAATAAAAGCAAGAGGATTCGTATTTCACAACATTAAAAAATACTAGTAGATGCGCCGTTTTCTGCTGATTCCGAATCACTATATAACTCAATTTTGGAAAAAATGTTAGATGCGCCCTTTTTCCGTATGACGGCAGAATAGGGGAGGTAGACCAAAAGCAGGCAGCTTGGAAAGGAGCGACTTGTGCCAGACCCTATCGAAAGCTTTGGCAATGTCAAGACTGATAGCCAATGACTCGCTGCCATGCTTGTTCATAGCCTCACCCCATAGATGGGTGACGTATGCTAGTAGATCACCCGTTGACCGTTTCGGCCTGAAGCCATATTGCCAATCATTAATTAGGGAGTGATCCTCTAGGTGACGCATGAACTGTGCGTTAATGATATGCTCAAAAACCTTGCACAGCATTGAGGTGACGGCTATGGGTCAATAATTGCCTGGGTCTGACCAATCCCCTTTCTTGGGGATCGGCTGCACATTCGTTTCCTTCCAAGCTGGCGGCTTTGTACCCGAGGTGTATGAGATGCGGAACAGATGCGTAAGCATGGGAGACAACTCCGCTGCACATTTACGTAGAACCACCGCTGGAATTCCATCGAGACAACTGGCTTTCCGGACATTGAGTGATTGCAGCACTGCACGAACATGGCGTTGCCTGATAAGGATATCAGGCATTGCGTGGTCACAGTTGCATACAGCAATCATCGATCCCGGAATTAGCCACAAAGAAATTAGCCAGCAAGTCGGCTTTCTCCTGCGGCTCATGAGCCAGTGATCCATCGGGGTTTCGCAACGGGGGCAGCGAAGGCTGGCAGAAGTTTGATTGCGCGGCCTTGACCAGGCGCCAGTAGCCACGGCTGTCCGTGAGATACGCCACAAGCTCCTGCCCAAGCCGTGCAATGCGCTGGGCATCCGCTCTGATGTAAGCCCTCTTGCACACCTTTGTGGCTTTGTTGTACGCTGCTTTAAACTGGCCTACGTTAGGATCGCGTTGCGCGGATGCTCTGGTGAACAGCCTCTGCGCACTCGCGCCCAAACCAGGGACGCGCCCTGCAGGTAACGGTGACATCAGTGTAGGGAATATAATATTCCATACCTAAACTGATCTCACCGGTGACCGCAGCAGTACTTTCAACGAAATCCCGCAGGATGGCGCTGCGAAATGGATCGTACGAGTCACGATCCTCCCGTGCCCGTTACTTACACCCCTCGTGCCCTAGGCTTCGTGCTTCCGCGCACCTCCGTGTGACCTTTACGCCGTAATTACAGAAAATAAAGCAAAGCGTAGATTAGGTCGTAAGGGTATCGATTATCAAATAAAACATTTACGACCTTATAAATAATAAAAATATGACTTTACGCTCCCTGATGTAAATTACTTTTACGATACACCCCAATTATTAAGAAACATCAAGCCAGAGCTCGTTGAAAATCTAGGTAGTAAAGAACTTTTTTTGAAGATAGGACGACTTTAAGTATACCATTCGATAGAGCTCGCGACGCTGATTCCGAATATATATATAACTCATTTTCGTCAAAATGTCCTTTACGACAATTGAAATTTCCGGGGTCGATGTGTTTTAATAAGTAATAAGTGTCATAATGTAAATATTGTACATATTAAATATATAATCCGATGGATATAGGCTATAATTTTTTTATAACGGAAATAGATAGAAAATTAAAAATTTTTGGAAAAAATACCAAAAAAAAATTGTAATGTCTATAAAAAATTGTAAACTAATTTAGTGATAATTGTGGTGATGGAGCCGGTTGTCGACCTTGTGATATTCATTTTAAATACTTTTCGAACAGTTGGTGCTTCCATCTTATTTAAGATTTTGGTAAATCTGACTATAAACTTAATGTTATAAAATATAGCATGATCTCTGTGACAGATGGCAACGAAACCGATGAAGTAACTTTAAATAGACGTCATGGTTACAATTTTATTTCTTAATAGCCTATTCCCGTGGCTCCATCCGCGTGATCGTCGATTTTCGCGTTTTTAACTATTAATCTTCAGTTCTTCTCAACCGATTGTGTTGCGTAAAATTTTATAAAAAGCCGTCGTTATAACATCTGAATTAAGAACCTTCTTATTTTTTGAAGTTAAAAACTACATAAAACCATACAGAAGCACCAATCGTTCTGTATACTTACTGCGCGCTTCCAAAGCGTGATTGCAATATCGATATAATCTGTGACCAAGAATTCATCATCAACCTATGGTCCAGCGACTCGGGCATAAATCATGATAGTACGAATACTTTAGATGTGCTCCTTTCGTCTAATAAAAATAGTTTGTTTGATTTTATCGACAAAAAAACGGACTACGTTGTCAACATCACAGCACTAGCGATAACTTTCACAGAGATCATCCTATATTTTACGGACGTATGTATGTATTTCATAATTTGATACACTACAATTATATACAATGATCTCAAACGCATGCAATGGTATCAAAAGTAAAAAATCTTTTCTTCTATATAGATCATTAAAATGGCACTTACAAAACGTCAACAAACGGCTATTGTAAATTTTCACTGTATTAGACGAAAATCTGTATGTTTAAATTTTTTAAACGTTAAAAAGTTTTGTAAACTATTCAATATTATTATAACTTACACCTGATAGTTTTGTCAATTTTGTGAAGCAACAAAAGGCAATTTTGGGTGGAAAAAAAACAGTACCAAATTCAGTAAAGCCACATTTTCAAAACGCGTGATTTTAGTTCGATTAGAAGGAAAATTAAAAAAAAAGAGATTTGGTACGCTCTGTCAAAATAAAATCTACCCACACTTCCTTGCGGTTATCAAACCTTTAAAATTACTCATACTTTGATTCATTTTAACAGCAAAGCAAGAGCTAGTTTACAATAAATTTGGATTGCCGCTTTATATAGATAACTCTTTATTGTACTCCGAAAGTTTACAAGAAAACCAAATAGACCATAGGCCACGGTTACCGCTTCCCATCAGGTGGGTCGTGTGCTTGTCCGCCACCTAAGTTTTTTTTCTTTTTACGGACTCATACAGATATGAGTCGGTAAAAAGAAAAAAGGCGGGACTCACCTCGATAAAATACATACATGTTTGAGATCAGTTGTATATAATATTAAATTGCCTTTATGATAGTTAAATGTTGTGTTACTTTATAGCCGAAACATTGCGGGAACAATATTTTATAGTGCTGGTTTTTATATTTTTTTTTTTTTTTTTTTTTTTTATTCATGATAGGCTAACGTTTGACCTCAATCTCACCTGATGGTAAGTGACGATGTGGTCTACGATGAATCACGCTTGCCTAGAAGGAACCTATTCACTCGTGACTTGAAAACTCCCACAGGTTATAGCTTTAATGCATATAAATCTATATATGTATGTATTATATTTGACATAGTGCCTTTCCTTTGTCACGGAGATACTCAAAGTAGACTTCTTTGATTATTTTTAATTATAGGGTAGTTTTATATTTTATTGTAGTGTGTGAAGTTAACCTACCCGTAATTTTTGTTTGGGGCAAAGTTATAACAGCTAGCTGTACAGGGCCTCGATTCTGTTAAAACAAGCCACTGTCATGCCACTGACACTTTAGAGAAAATACCATTTGTGACGATGTGGTCTACGATGAATCACGCTTGCCTAGAAGGAACCTATTCACTCGTGACTTGAAAACTCCCAGGTTATAGCTTTAATGCATATAAATCTATATATGTATGTATTATATTTGACATAGTGCCTTTCCTTTGTCACGGAGATACTCAAAGTAGACTTCTTTGATTATTTTTAATTATAGGGTAGTTTTATATTTTATTGTAGTGTGTGAAGTTAACCTACCCGTAATTTTTGTTTGGGGCAAAGTTATAACAGCTAGCTGTACAGGGCCTCGATTCTGTTAAAACAAGCCACTGTCATGCCACTGACACTTTAGAGAAAATACCATTTAATTTTGGACTTTATTGTCATCGATTAGTCTAAAATTATTGATACTTTGTAGCGGAGATGCGAATGTTAAGATGGATGTGTGGTGTGACAAGAATGGACAGAATAAGGAATGAGTATATTAGAGGCAGTTTGAAAGTTGCACCAGTAAATGAAAAATTGAGAAGCGAGCGATTGTCGTGGTATGGACATGTTACGAGAAGAGATGAAAGCAATGTTGTTAAAAAGGTTCTAAGTATGAATGTGGAGGGCTTTAAGGGTAGAGGCAGGCCTAAGAAAAGATGGATGGAGTGCGTGAAAGAGGATATGGCAAGGAAGGGGGTAACCGAAGAGATGACATCTGACAGGAATGAATGGAGGAAAAATACATGTTGCGCCGACCCCAAATAATTGGGACAAGGGCAGGTAGATGATGATGATGATGATGATGAGAGCGAATGAAAAAGGTTAAATGAATTCTTTTCATTATACTCTTTACAACACAGTTTTGAAATAAAATCATCACTGAATGAAATTTTTAAGCAATTGCATGCTAACTATTCTCAATGATTTTACGATCGGAAAAAATGATCATTCAGGACGGGACTTGAACCCGTGACCAATCCCTTACAGGCGCCCTAAGCCGTAAAATATATCGGAAAATTTCGAGCATCTAGGATAGGTCCAGGTAGCTCAGTTGGTAGAGCATTTCCCCTGTAAGGGACTGGTCACGGGTTCGAGTCCCGTTCTGGATGATAATTTTTTCCGATCGTAAAATCATTGGGAAAATCATCAACAAATCATCAAATAACAACTTTTTATGTGGCACACACTATCGCTAATATTAAGGTTTAAATATTGTTAGAATGTATTTGCGCTATGTTCTACATTTTGTTATGTAACGGGTAAAACGGGGTGAATATGGATCAAGGGGTGAATAGGGATAAAATGATCATAGAATTTCATTAATAATTTTTTTAGAAAATTTTCAAATATTTAACCGAATATTCGATGATTCTCTTCATTGTGACGTGAAGTGAAATTTCGCATAATAGATAATTGCTGCAAAATTTAACCATTTCGTTCCTATTCACCCCTTAATTCCTATTCATACCGATTTACGGTATCTAAGCCTTGTATTCCCTCTAGTCAATAATTGAGTTGCAGGTCAAGTTCAACGTTGTACAACAACGCGCGATGTTGCTGATGCATAGGTACGTTAACATGTTGCGACTAAAGTCGTAGTGTAGACTTTATTATTCAGAGATAATTTGTAGCATTTTAATGGAAAAATTCTGAGAACATGTCCGATCCATCAACCCGCATTAGGCCAGCGTTTGTGGATTAAGGTGTAAACCCTCTCAACTCTCTCGTTAGAGGAGAGGAGACCAGCAGTGGGGCATAAATGGGTTGCTGTCAAATAGAGAAAGATTTTTGAAATTGGTCAATAATTTCAGAGTTATTGATAAAAAAACCTTTCTTTTTTTTATTAGGTTCACTAAACTGGACACACACTAGGTACATAGTAATATGATAACATGCAAAATTTCGGCTGATGGTTAGTGTCTGTCCTTCTTGAAGTGAACACTGCATGCATACTTAAGTAGTTATGGGTACATTGCCCTCACAATCATTGCATATCCAGATTATTCAGAGTACAATAGTTTTACACGTGCTCATTCAAATAATGTTTTAGTGAGCGCACAGGTGAGCCAAAGATATCGATCCTGCCACAAATACTATTATAAGCTACACATACGGTACAGTACTTTCCTCTTTATAATGTTGATATTTATAGAAATCGATTGTATTTGTGAGATTAGTATGTTGCCGATCAAAATGCTGCGCGTCAATTATTAACTAGTGAATACCGGTCTAACAGGCTCCTGGTGAACTCGGTTTGATTAAGATGTGTTATTTTTAAGTTTCCTTATAATTTATTGACTATTTTACAAGTTTTGTTTTAAATTTCTGTTAACTTAAACAATATTTTTTTACTAGAACTTCTTATGAGAAGGCAAAGAGCTTGTAAAACTATAATGATAATCGCCGGTGTGCCATCCACAACTGAATTGCTTGGATGGCGTGTGATATATTACTATACCGGTCTTCTGAAGAACTAATTAAAATTTCAAGTTCGTTTAAGATGGAGAATTAATGTTCATTTTTGTAACCTTTCAACTGTTCAAGCGCGGCTACACTTGCCAAAATTACAGTGTAACGCACTAATAAATATTCATTTTTGCAACCTCACAACTGGTCAAACGAGGTTACACTTGTCAAAATGAAAGTGTAATACACTAATAAATATTAACTTTTGTAACTCCACTGGTCAAGCGTTTTTAGTACCTCCAATGTACAGACAACGAATTGTCAATTTTATAGTACTCGTACTATAGATAGATGATGTGAATCCGCTTCACAAAATTGGAGTTCTCACATTTTACTAGACACAACTCACACAACGTTCCTACAGATGCCGGCACGTAACTTGGCCAGGTTTTGGAGTAGTGGGGGTAAGTTCGCGCATCGTGCACTTTGAGCCAATCAAATGATTCAAAGTACGAACGAACGGAACGTTGATTCGCTACAAGACGTCTCTCGAAGACATAATGATTGGTCCGTCAAGTGCCGGACCAATCATATGTCCGCGACGGCGCAACCGCGTCTCCCGCGACCCGCTCATACCTCAAAGGGGACCTAAAAACCGAACTTTG